>CM042667.1:28187415-28215437 GCA_023638005.1 Forsythia suspensa | reverse complement strand
TTCCAATCCTCATTTTCTTTCTTATGGTCTCCCTTGATTTGGTAGATTTTGAATGTTTTGGATATTGTCATAGGTGAAGTTTGGATGATTTCTTCATCCTGGATTGTAAAGTATGTTAGTATGGATTATTATGTTGTTGCTAAAAGTTTTGAGCATCTGTGACTTGTTCGTGTGATGACATATCAACTTTGGTTAAAGGGCATTTTGATAATTGATGGTTTGCCCCGCATGTTACATGTGATTGGTGGGGACATCGAACTATATTGACCGAGTGAGAATATTTCATTGTTTCCATCTACTTTGCCAATGCATCGATTTTTTGGCAAGACAAACGAATTGATTTCCACTTTGTGTATTCCTATTGCTTACCGTAATCCTCTTTCACTCATGGTTTCATATAAGTTGTAAAGGTCAATACATAATCCACTTTTGCCCAATACATGACGAACTGTTCACTCATAGTTTTATATAAGTCATAAAGGTCACCGGCGGATCTATTTTGAATAGATCCACCTGCTGCAGAATCTATTCAAGAATGACTGGTTAGAGCTAATCTAGAGTAGAAATAATGATTCAGAGCCGCTAAAGGAAAAGCACGACTTCGACACTTTTGGAACAGTTCCTTGAATCTTTCCCATGCTCAGATTGTTGGAAATTAGATATTTTATACTTGATCATTCACTCTGGGCCGGAGAGAAGTATTTCAACAGAATTTTTGGATCAAATCTGTCCAAGTAGTGATGCTCCCAAACTCAGGTCAATCCAGTCCACAAAAATTGAACACAAACTCGGCCCATCCGGGTCGAGCCCATGTGGGCCACAGTTCGACTTGGTTCGGCCCGTATGAAGAAAAAATTATTTTTTTTTGAAATTACTAAAAAAATTTAATAACTTATTGTACTTAAAAAAATGTTTACATTTATAGTAAAACGTGTGTTAAATTAATAATTGTTTACTCATTTTTTTATAAAAGGGCGACTTCATGCCTGCATAATGCAGGCATGTAAGGTGCCATTTTAGTCCTAAGCGCTTTAGGACTTAAGTGGTGACATGATCGCTACTAAGCGAGAGGTCATCACTTTGCATGTTCTGGCTCTCTGCCATTTTATTTTTTTAATTTTGTTTTATTATTTTTTAATATCAAATTTAAAGAATGCACGACTGTGAGTATGTTACTGTGCATTTTTTTAAATTAGAGGCTGAACCGCCCGAGCCCACAGTTCAGCCTCATCGGCCTGTAGTTTTGGGTTGAGACGGGTTCGGTTGGCCTGCTCGTCTTGACACCTCTACTCCCAAATGGTAGAGAATCTAACAATTCTCTAGCTTTATCCTTTAGTGTGTGTGTGGGAAGAGCCTCATCTTAAACGCCTCTTCATTAACACGGTGGTTTTTGAGATTTTCACAATATTCGTTGAAGCAAGAAATATGGTAATAAGGATTTTCATCTGTTCTCCTATAGAGCGTGAGATTGTTCGAGAACAAATTAATGACATTTGGCCACAACCGGAAGTTGTCATGTCTATAAGGTAGATAGATTATGCTAGACCAATTTTCAACAATCAATGGCATCATATACTCATCCATAAGAATATCTCATTCATTAACTTCAACTGGTCGAGCCATTGGTGCAAGATTATTTCTCACATCTACGGGGTAATGGATTCTAGATTCGATTATCTTCCAATGTGTCTTTTGCACGTTGTTTCTTTTTTCTTCGCTCATGTTGTCATTGGCGAAAGCTCAGATTCGATTTTTGGGTCTAAATCAAATAGATCGAGATATTTTGTACGACACATATATACTTGACACCGAAACTTTAGAAAATATTTAAAATTCAAGAGAAACACGAAGGCGAGAATAAAAAAATAAAACTAAAAATCAAATAAATAATAATAAAAGAATTGTTAAAAACTAAATTATCAATTAACGTAGTAATTAATAAAACTAGTCTCAAACAACGGTGCCAAAAACTCGTCAGTAGATTTTAATCCCATAAATGGACGAATCGTTAACAAGTAATATAGTAATGAATAGAGTGTCGAACCCACGAGGACCAGCTATCAATTAACCAACTAATTTATAGTTCTAGTTTTAACAATGTAAAGAACACATATTTATATTTGATTTTAAATCTAAATGTATTCTACGTATGTGTAATTAAATTTTATATATCACGCAATTAAAGTAAATTGTTTGAGTACGATTTCAATTTTTACTAACACTAAGATTTGTGAATCCACCTTGTTGAAGAATCCGATTTTTCGATTTTTGGCATACTTAATTATATTTTATTTATTGATATGAGCCAATTAGGATTCAATGATTATCTAATATTTGTTTGAAAATTGGAAACTTTAATGTTATATTTATCACAATCTATTTATCAGATTTAGTTATTCTAAAAATCTTGTTCCTTATCAGTTAAATAAGTGATTGAATAAATTGCATGTTTAAGTATTCTAATTAAACTATGTTTCCAAATAGATAAGATATTAAAATATTATCTTTATATTTATCTATTTAAATGAAAATATATAACTAGATTTATTTTCATATTCTTATGATTTATCTCACCTTATCTTTTATAAAGTCTATTTAAATTTAAAGACTTATTTTGTCTTATCCATATATAAGATAAATATTAAGTCATTAAGATTAGACAAACTTCTTGTACTATAAATAAGGCGGTGGGATTCCAAGAATCCTCACGGACTTTGAAAGCAAAGACACTCAAGCATCTAAGAGCAAATCATTTTATAAGTTGAGAGTTCAAAGAAATATTCAAAAGTCCTAGCTCGATGAAAATTCTATTTTGAGAATGGTTACGAGAAAGCTGGCGTTGTAGAAATCCATTGTGTGAGAGAACGGCATTTCGGTGGCAAGATAAGGACTGGGTCCTTATTCTGATTTGTGTAATCAATCCGAGGACACTCGTGGAATGGACCAAGATCAAGACCGAAGTACTTGACTGCATTCCTTGACTAGTTGAAGAAGATATAAAATAGGGAAGTTTTATTATTGTTCTTAACTATGTTTTACTTTTTGTAAATTGCTGATAAAATTTTAGATTAGGTCTAAAATTGTAATTTCAAAAAGTTGAGACGTGTGTAACCTGTTCTAAAATAGTGGATTTATTTAACCGTGGCATGGGGGCTCGTAGATGTTTTCCTTAGGGGTTTTCCATGCTATATCTGGTATTAATCAATATTTTCATAGCCTTATATAATAACTGTCTCGAAACTGTCAAAACGTTCAGTGAAATGTTCTGACGTTCAACATATTTTTATCAACATCAGAACATTAAAGTGAACGTTGTGTTTTTTAAAAAAAAATATTTACAGACTTTCAGTAACAACCTATTCAACCCCTTTCTAGGTTGATTGTTATCTAGATTTAAAACTAAAAATTGGTATCAGAGAGGCTTCACTTCTAGAAAGTGAGATCCTATGATTCTAGGTATGGACATTGCTTCTTTTGACCACCGATCTTGGATGGAACGAACTATAACTATTGGGAAATCTATATGATTGTTTACATTCAAGCTCTAGATGAAAAATCATGGCATTCTATCATTAGAGGATATAGTCCTCCCACTATCATTGAAAATGATATTGAAATAGAAAAACTATGTGAACAATGGGTTATTCTTGATTTCAATAACGCTTAGTTGGAATAAAGCCTTGAATGCTATTTTTTGTTTTGTAAATGCTAATCAAATCGAGACTAATATCTAATTGCAGGATAGCAAAGGAAGTTTGGGAAATCCTACAAATCGTACATTAAGGAACATCCAAAGTGAAATAAATGCATGGGAGGGTGTTGAAAGCTAAAGTGCTTTGTCCCAGTGGGAGGGCATAGAAAAGTCAAGTGCACATTCTCGATGGGAGAGGCTGTTGCTGAAGTCAAGCGCCTTGTCCCAAGTGGGATGGGTCTTTGAAAAGTCAAGTGTACATTCTCTAGTGAAAGAGGTATTGAAAGCTGAAGCGTTCCTTCCCAAATGGGAGAAGCTTGCTAGAGATGGGTGGTGTAATGATTACAGGCACGGAGAGTATGGGCGTCATATTGGGCGTCTTTGAAAAGGCGGTGCATGCATTTAATATGTTGTAATCATCGAGGTAAGTTTAACATATCCAACACTCCTCCACGCGAGTGGTTGTGACTCTTTGATCCAGGACGTTGATTGGAATTTGTTTATGCTGCTGTTTGAATTCGAGGATCGGGATCATCCCGCAATGTGTCTGATTAAGATGGATATCGATTACCATCCAACGAATGGAGGTTGAGTTCCTCTCACGATTCGTTTGAACTTTAAAGGAAGGAACCCAACTTTCCGCCACCGTGTTCGAGCAAGGAAAAGAGTTTGTGGTGAAGTCTTTCTGATTTTGAAGATTCATAGTTTTCTTTTAGGTATCCCCCTGAACTCTTCTCTGTCCCTTTAACTTTTGGGATTCCTTGTGTATTTTCTTTGACTATGTGGGGAGATATCTCTTTGTGGAAAAAGCTGCTGGGGCCTCTGGTCAGCTAGTTAGGGTTGTAGTAAGTAGCTCTGGAAATCTCTCATCGATTGCAAGTAAGACCACTTGAGCGTTGATGTCCTCACAGCGAGGAATTTGCTATAGTCTTGAGGGTGGTGCGGGTCCTTCGATTCTCCTATCGAGAGATGTATCGCTTCGTCCGGGGTCTATCATTTAGCGGGAGGTGAGTACCATGGATGTTCATTCGGTCGCGAATGAGGTGGATTTGGAGAACATTAAGAGGATGTTCCAAGTTTCCAGTGATATTGAGTTTCACGTCTAGGGGCCCCATGAGAGACCACGCCATATCCGGGGGAGGGTTGCACCGCTTGCATTGCCAACCATTTAACGCTAGGATGAGGCTTCTCTTGGATCCTTTCTATAGGAGGTTCCTCAGAGCGTATGGTCTAGCTCCAACTCAGGTGTCTCCCAACGGTTGGAGCCAGATGGCTAGGAGCCTTTATCTTTGGTTTAGGCACTCTCTTGGATTTTAGATGCCTTTACATGTATTTCAAACAGTATATCTTCCGAAGAAGATTCCAAGGAAAAAGGACAAGGGAGAAGCATTGGGGTGGTTTTACTTTGGCCCGTGGGGATCGCATAAGCCGTTTGTTCTAGATTGCCCCTCATCAATTTAGCATTGGAAGGATGAGAGGTTCTGGGTATCCGGGAATTGGCAGAGGGTAATTAATGATTCAGAACCCACTTTGAATGTGCCTTGCTTCTATGGTGTTGCAAGTGAGTGGATTAAGGGCTTCGAAATGTGTTTATGTGGAATGTGGAACTAATGTGTGGTTTCATATTTTGCAGATGCCCTTCCCATTGTGAATTAAAAGAGGAAGAGTTTGACATCCTCCATGCAATTTACGGGCATCCAGCAGTGGAGAGGTGGTTCGAGTCTTTGTTGAAAGCACCGAGACGTTTAATTGAATTAGGACATATGGCGAGAAAAGGTAAGGTGGCATGTATCCACCTCGCTTTTATTTGTTGTATGTGCATATTCATCTATTTGTATCTGACAACTTACTTTTTATGAAGCTGAATTTGAGCAAGGTAAGATGCCTACGCCATCGCTGGCTAGGCTGATGGCTTCAAAGGTGAGGGAGCTCTGGCACAGCTCTTCTGAGGATAGCCACCAAAAGAAAATCAACAAAAGATTAGCCGATCGGCGACAAGAGAGGAGGCACAGCGTATTGTCTCTGAGATGGTTGCCGAGGAATAATCCTCTGATGAGGAGGAACCAACGAATAAGAAGAGGAAGGCTGACTCCTCAGCTATACAAAAGAAAGGTCCGGTTCTTGAAGTCCCTCGTCCTACGTCGTCTAGGGTGGCGAGGAGAGCAATAAAGCAGGGGGGATCGAGCGGGGAAAGAAAGGTCGGTTGTAGTGGTCGAGGGATAATCGTGCTTCCTCCAGACCCTAGGCAGAGGAAGTTGGCTGTGACTACAGCTGGGGTGGTCGTGCCCACAGATAGTGTCTCGCCAATTGGCCAAGAGATGGTCGGGGGTCTTCGCAGCCGGATGAGACGAGGGAGATCGTGTTGAGTTTCGCTTACGTAGTACATTCGCTAAACGTATTGGTGATTTGGAAAGGAGGCTTCTCGGATCTCAAATGAAAGACTTCAGGTTGTACCCGGCTATAGGAGCGGAAAGCTTTCAGAAGTACCTGAATAGGCTGTGGAAGGCATTTCTCAATGAGGGAGATGCTGAGGATTGGATAGAGGCCTCTTTGGCCTATTCTGTACGTTCAACTGCTGCTCAGCTGAAATCCCTGATGGCACAAAGGGAGTTAAGGACTAAAGCTGCTACCGCAATGGAGAGCCTCTCCCAAACGGACAAAATAAAGGAGTACCTCAACAGTACGGTTGCTTTGGCTGAGAGTGCCAAGTTGGCGTATGCGAAAGCGAAACAAGAAATGGTAGAGGCGGAGAGCCAGATAGCCATCTTGACTAAGAGACTCGAAGATGCCTTGAATGCACAAAACATAGCTTCGAGTGCTTTGGAAGTGGCGAATGAGGAGAAGCAAAAGATGATGGCAGAGGCCTTGATGAGACAGGAAAAAATATCGATATTGATGTTCGAACTGGAAAAATCCAAAAAGAGAAAGGCGGAGGTTGAGGTTCATAGGGCTTCGTCACTGTTAGAGGTAGAAGTTCTAAACCGAAAGTTGCAAGATGCGGAGGCCGAGTTTGTCGCCAACTTTCACTAAACTGAGGCATACGCTAGTTTTTCCAATTAATTTGCAAGCGTAAGTCATGAGGAGGTGCTGGCTTCTCTTCGAGCAGATTATCCAGACTTGGATTTAACCGTGCTGGAGTCAAAGTTCCCTCTGATTGAGTTGGGAGGCGAAGATGGTGGCGGAGCAGGAGGGATTTAGACTAGGAATGTTTTCGATTTTTGATGCAAATTATGTAATCATTGTCTAGTATTTAACTTCGGATATGCAATGTTATTCAGCCGTTGTTTCAAGTAGCGCTTATGACAATTGTTTATAACAATTTAAGCTAGCTAAAATTTACCTATGACATTACATATGTACAATTTTGATAACAAAACGCTTGCAATGACATAGCTAATGGTTGAGTGATTATGTCATCAATGTTTCTTAAGCAAACTATTAAAAGTGAGATATGAATGGGCCATTCACAGTGGTGTAAATAGGAAAATTAAAAGAAAAGTTCGATCGTGGCTTATTATAGACGCACCGATTTACATATCGGATGGAAGTGGCCTTGTCTGAAGCACAAACATATCAAGTTTAAATTGTGAGAGGTGAGTTTCTCCAACCTTGCGTTCTTATTGATAGTACCGACGTAGGTGTTTGGTATTCCAAGGATGAGGTTGTAGTTTAGCGTTCAGGTTCTTAATCTGATACATCCCCGGTCATTTTCTCTGGTGATTAGATAAGGTCCCTCCCAATTAGGGCCTAGGGTTCCGACTCCCAGATCTTTGGTGGATGAGAATACTCTCGTCAGGACCAGGTCTCCAAGGCGGAAAGACCTCTTCTTCACCTTTTTGTTGAAATACCGAGACATCATCCTTTGATAAGCGGCTAACTTAACTTGAGAGTTGTCCATTTGCTCCTCTAGTAGATCGAGGCTGGATCTCATAAGACTTTCATTGTTGTTCACACTAATAAAAGGCGGCGAGGCAACGGGACACCAATTTCCACTGGGCTTACAACTTCGGTTCCATATGCCATAGAGAAAGGGTTTCCCGGGTTGGTGTTCTTGTGGTGGTTATGATCGCCCAAAGGACATGTGGGAGTTCATCGACCCATGTCCCCTTGGATGCATTGGTGTATTTGATGGTTTTGTTAACAGCATCTACTTGACTGTTAGCCTGAGGGTGATGAGGACTTGAAAAGTTCTTGGAGATCCCCGAGCTCTTCGCAAAGGCTCCTAACTTTCCTGTTGTCGAATTGTTTCCCATTATCAGACACTAGAGAGTGTGAAAACCCGAATCTAAAGATGATGTCTTCCATATAAATTTGGAGATATTAGCCTCAGTGATCTTCATCATAAGTTCTGCCTCAACCTACTTTGTGAAATAGTCAATGGCGACTAAGGCATGGCATGCGTTGCCTCTTCTCCTAGGCATGGGGCCAATGAAATCTATTCTCCACTTTTCAAAGGGCCAGGGGCTAGACACCGTGGTGAGTTCCTTGTGGGGCTATCGCGTGATTGTGGCGCTAAGCGCTTGCACTTGTCGCATTTTTAGCATGAAGTAAGGAATCCTTTTTCAGAGTAGGCCGAAGTAGCCTTGTTTGAGAATCTTTGGGCTAAAACTAATCCTCCTGTGTGGTTACCGCATATTCCTTCGTGGACTTCTCTAAGGATGTAGTTGGCCTCATTGGTTCCAACGCATCTGAAGAGGGGCATGGAGTAGCCTCGTTTGTAGAGGACTTCGTCAGATATGACAAAACCTATAGCTCTCCTTCTCAGCTTCCTAGCTTCATCTCTATCGGTAGGGAGGGTTTGGTCCTTCAAGAATGCCATGATGGGGTCCATCCAAGTAGTAGTCTCCTCAATCCACATCACCTCCGTTGCATTCTCTATGGATGGTTTGGCGAGATATTTAATGAGAACTAGCTTGAGGAGCTCTGAATCCTTCTTGCTTGCGGTTTAGATAGCGATCGGCGTTGGCGTTATCGACTCTGGGTATTTGGATCGGTTCAATTTTTTCAAGTAGTGGATAAGATCCTTACCAATTTGAGATAGGAATCTATTTTTCTTTCTCGACGGTGAAGCTCCTGTTAACTTAGCTTACAACCGGTTGGGAATCGCTTGCCATCGAGAGCTTCAGACTTTTATTTCTTTGGCCAAGTGGACGCAGAGAGTAAGGCCTCATATTCTGCAACGCTGTTCGAGGCTTTAAATTTGAATCTGATCGCACAATTCAACATATGGCCCTCGGGGCTGGTGAGGACCACCCCAGCGCTTGAGCCCATATCCCCCGATGAACCATCCACTAAAAGACACCACGTAGGTGGTTCCACAGGTGCCATCGAGGTATCTATCTTGGGTGTGTTAGCAAATTTTGCCACAAAATCAGCAAGGGCTTGCCCTTTGATGGATGCTCTGGGTTTAAATACAATGTCAAACTCCCTCAGCTCGACGGCCCATTTCAATAGCCTCTCTGAGGCGTTGGGATTCTGCATCACCTGTCTCTGGAGAAAATTAGTCAGGACTCGGATGCTATAGGCCAAGAAGTACGGCCTCAGTTTCCTGGAAGCAATGATGATTGATAATGCCAATTTCTCCATGTCTGGGTAGCGTGCCTCCGCTCCCAAGAAAGCTTTGCTTACGTAGTAAACAAGTAGCTGGTGCTCTTCTTTCCTGACAAGGACCGAGCTTCTCGACTGAGGATACTGACTAGGTATAGCAATAAAGTTTCTCCTAACATAGGCTTCGATAGGAGGGAGCATGGCCGAGGTGTTCCTTTAGGGCCTAGAATGCGGCTTCGCATTCCTTTGTCCATTCAAATCGGTTACCTCTTTTCAAGATTTTAAAGAAGAGAATGCACTTATCTGTAGCCTTCGAGACAAACTGGCTAAGGGCTGCCATTCTTCCGTTGAGGCATTGCACATCCTTAGGCTTTCTGGGAGACCTCATTTCTATCAATGCCTTAATTTTCTCCTGATTGGCCTCGATCCTCCTTTGGTTCACCATATAGCCTAGGAACTTTCTAGAGGCAACTCCGAAGACACATTTCAGAGGGTTTGGAAAGTCTTTTCCAAGTGCTGCACGTTATCCTCAGCTTTTAAGCTTTTAATCAGCATATCATCCACGTAGACTTCCATGGTTGAATCGATCTGAACAGCAAACATTTTGTTGACGAGCCTCTAGTAGGTTGTCCGGACGTTTTTCAAGCCAAATGGCATAACTTTGTAGCAGTAAAGGCCCTTGTCTGTCATGAACGATATGTGATCCTCATCTGGTGGATACATGAGAATTTGGTTATAGCCTGAATAGGCATCTGTGAAGCTTAAGAGTTCATGTCCATAGGTGGAGTCCGCCAGTTGATCAATCCGAGGCAGTGGGAAGCTATCTTTAGGACAAGCCTAGTTGAGGTTGGAGAAATCTATACAAATTCTCATTTTTTCCCCTAGCTTTTTAACCGTAACCCAGTTGGAGACCCACTTAAGGTAGCGAGCTTTACGGATGAAGTCGCTTTGTAGGAGTTTACCTACATCTTCTTCCAAAGACTCGTACTTTTCCGGGTTTAAGGGCCTCGCTTTTGTCGGTGAGAGGAAATTTAGGATCAATGTTGAGGCGGTGACAACTTACCTTTGGGTCGATCCCAATCACATTCTCGTGTTTCCAAGCAAAAATATCTAGGTTGTATGGCGAGGTTCTTTTAGGCCTCTTTTGGATTCTTCAGGAGATCCTTTCCTACTTGGAGCCTCCTCGCTCGGTCATTAGGATCTATCTCGAAACTTTCGGCTCCTCGATTGGTGAAGTCCGGGAGTCAACTCTGTCACCCTTGGATCTATGTCCTGAGGGAATTGCTTCTTCCATCGAGATATCCTCGGTGTCTCTTAGAGGCATCCGTCATTTCCACGTCTACAAACGTCATATTTATCTCTTTTTTCTCTGCCTTTCTTAGAAGATTTCTGTAACACTTCCTAGCCTCAGGCTGGTTACCTAGTATAGTCGCCACGCCTCCCTCGGTAGGAAATTTCACACAGAGGTGGTGAACAGACGTTATGGCCCAAAGTTCTTTCAGGGCTGATCGACCTAGGACTCCATGGTAGGGCGATCTTCCATCCACTACCAAGAACTCCATAAAAGTGTGGGCGCGACGAGGCGTACTATCCCTTTCGGGTTACACAATCACTTGTGAATCTGTAGAGAGGCTCGGTCGATGGTTCCAATGGGATATTAACATTCATTTGCTCGTAAGTGCTTAAGAAGATGACATTGACGAAGCTGCCATTGTGTATGAGCATTCTTCCTAGTCCATTCCGAGCCACCACTGCCCTCACTACAAGAGCATTGCAGTGGAGGTAGTGCACACCTTCATGTCTTCTTCGGTGAAGGTGATAGGGTCTACCTTTTTTGAACACGAGGGTCGATTGTTCATTAGCCAATTGGTCATTAGGGTCCCTTCAACCTCTTTGGTGTAGCTTTTACGGGCATTAGAGTTTGACATCCTATATAAAGACCTCGTAAATAGTGTCTATTTCCTAAATGGGGGCCTTTTCAGGACCCTTGATTAGACGTGGTTCTGGGCCACTTTCCGGTCGAGTGCCTGCTTTGGACTTCTTGAATTACATACGCCTTCGTCGTGGTTCTTGGCCAAAAGGCTTCCTATCCCACTGTCCGGGGTGTTTGTCCTGGTATGGTGGTCGACGACCTCTCATCGGAGATTGATCTCTTTGTCTGGGATTTGTCTCGTGTCCTGACCTGGATTAGACATCCCTCTGTTAGCTAGATCTTCCACCTCGCGACATATGTATGAGCAACTTCGATGGATGCAGTAATATTTTGTGGGGGCCACTTGAGGGGGAGGAAGCACCAAAGGTGCACTGGTCCCCGCTTCATAAATTGTCGATCTAGACACGGGTTTGGCTTCCAATCCACCTCGATTCCTGTGAAGGATCATGTTCTCATTGGTTATCTCTACGGTGATCATTTCTACCAATTGGTCGAAGGTGGCTGGGTTCTTGTTACAGACATCCTTCCAGAACGGAAAGTTTATGTCTAGCCCCGCCTTTAAAGTAGATAGGGCCTCAGCATCGGTTATTCTTTCACAGAATAGCATTTCTTCGTTGAAGTGGCTCATTTGGAGTTTGTCTTACGTCATGGAGGCGTTGGGAATGGGCCGAGGCGGGGCTTCTGTGTGAGAAGTAATTGATGAATGTCTTTTTCAACTCTGGCCAGCTAGAAATGCTTCTAGTAACTAGTTTGTTATACCATCGCTTCGCTCCGCCTGATAGGGTAAGGTGAAAAGCTCTGTATTTCAAGGCCGGAGTAGCTCATCAGAGACTCATTTCCGTCTTATACGTGTTTACATGGTCCAATGGGTCTCTCTCCGCACTGTAAAGGGGCAATCTTGGGCACACGAAATTCATGGGAGATGGATGCATTCCTGATTCTGGTTGAAAATGGGAGGTTCTCGTCATTGTTGTCTATTTTAAACAATCTCGTTGGCTTCAGATATTCTTCCCCAACGTTCGTTTCGAGAGGAAATTGTGGGGAGCTGAGCTTCTTTGTTCGTCCCGTAGCATTGGGAAATTTCTTTGGTACATGGTTTGTCGAGGTAGGTAAGGTTGGAATTTAGATTTTCCCCTGGCCTCCACCTCTCTTGCTCTCCTTTTCCGCCTATTTCTAAGGGGACTCTGAGACTGTTCTTTTCTTGGTAGATTCTCCCGAGGCCACTTTTTGTTTCCATATTCGCCTAGTCTTTCAAATACATGTTGGTGAGACATCATTGGTTGGGGCCTCCTATCAACTACTGGGAGGTAGGTCCCTCCCATGTATGTCCTAGCGTGTGAGGCTTCTTCCACGAGATGACCGGTTGTCAACTTCTTGCTCTTCATTGGGATCGTGGGTCAGGACTCATGAGGACGGTTCCCACTTTGTACTTGTATCATTTGGATATATCCTTGCATCTGGGCATGGAGTTGGGCCAGCTATCTCACGCTGGCGGCCATGGTTCTCATTTTTCGCTCAAGATTGGTGGAAGGCCTCCTTCCACGCCTCCTCTGAAGGGCTTTTTCGACTCTTGCTCCCGCCACTGTTTATTCGTTCGTTGCAGGCCTGGTTCTTCTCAGATTCTCATCTTCATTGCTTCCGCTCATCTCCTTCTTTGGTGGGTCAGTTGATTCCTTGTTCAGGGAGACTCCTTTGTTCAAGGAGGCTAAGGCTTTTAGTCACGTTTCTCACATATGGGCGCCAATCTCATTGACCTCTAAAAATAGTCGCCAATAAGAACCCCACGCCTTCTCTTCCTACATGTATTCTCCTTCTTGTTTGAAACGCCACGCGTGGTTTATTCAACCATGTAGATAAGCCTCGAGATAGAGTGGATATATGTTATAGGTAAAGGGAACACCCTTTGGTAGAGGTAAATAGCTTGAGGATCCTTTACTAACAATTTTTCGAGTTGGTTATAACACTTGAAGAATAATTAGTATATAGGATTTGATATCTTTTGTGTGAGTAATAAAATTTAACATCTTTTTCTTGTGGTCTTGAGTCCGTATTTATAGATAACTTTTAATCGATTTTCTTCCTTTAGATGCCCTCCACGTGGTTGGATCACGAGTTTTTGAGTCACACACAGTGCGGCGTCGTGTCGCTAGCATTAATGGAGAAGTCCCATCCGGTTGTCGCTATTTTTAAATGGAGAAGTCCCATCAGGCCATTTTTTACGGCTTGGTACAGCGGCAGGTAATAGTATCACGGTCTGAGACAAGGAGATGTTTGATGTGGCGAAGAGTGACCTGAATAGACCAAAGTCCTCAACTTTTGGTGATGCATTGATTGCCCAAAGTAGAGTCGGCCTCAATCCATAAATATGAGAGTTGATGATAAAATACGACAAAAAAAAGTCGAAAAAATCTTAAGTACAATTACAATATAATACAACAAACAAAATTTGTAGTGTAAATATAATTACTCATTTTGACTAGTACTTACATTAAAATTGACAAATATACACCTAGAAAATTAAAAGCGATTATGAGCACTAATTCCATGTTCGGGTTATATGAGATGCTATCAAATCTTATATTTGACTCAACTAATATTATATCATATAATTATAAACTAGTCTTTTAAAAAACGTAAAATATGACTAGGCGTGGAAGTTAAATTTCAAATTTTTTTAGCCTAAACCAGGACGAAGGAAGAGCGAGGCATGAAAAAATATTTTCTTATTTTTAATATTATTCTAATTATTAACAAAAATGATGAAATAAAATTCAAAAAAAAAAAAAAACACTCGCTTAGACGAGAATTGGCATAAGGTAGTCTAATGGATTAGACTCTTGGCCGACCGTGTTCCCAACTCAACAAAGAATAGGTGTAAAGAAGTTTAGTGGACTAGACTCTTCGACGTACATTGTTCCTTTCTACGCTAGAAGGAAAGCCGTCCAGTGATACTTAGACATGTATAAATCTTTTAGCATTTTTTATAACTTAGAAGTAGATTTCTCGCTAAAATATTGTACTTTACATCGGGAGCAAAATCCAATTTGATAGGACTAATTATTTTTGCTTATAGTTATTCTTCTTACTTTGCATCTTTTGTCCCTTGTAGCCTCTAGCGCATTGTAAAGTCTTTGTTATACGAGAACATCATTAACATTATTAGATCTGCCATGTATTAAAATAATTTTTTTTTTTTCAAATCGTTCCATATCAAACTTTGCACTTGACATCATCTTCAATAGAATATTCAGAGTTTGAATAGTGCTGGCTCGATACCACCTATATCACTTAAATGTGTAGCGAGCACGGTGGAAATGAAAAAGCAGAAAATAAACAAAAAAGAAGAAAGAAAAATATAAATTAAGCGATTTTGGCAAAGCTGCAGGATGACCCTTGAAAAGTAAACTTTATTAACTCAAAATCTACTTAATACAATATTTTGCTCAATATCTCAACTTCTCTCAATTTGGTTCATAAATTTATTATAATCGTGAGTCAACTTTGAACAATTTATCATACAATGGTATACCTTCTTTGTTCTCTCGAATTACGCTTTACGAAAATCAAAGATGGGAAAAAATTATTATATATATAAAGTTTGTTCATCCCACCATGTTTCATGAGTAATGAGCAAGTGCCATAATATAAAATCTGTAAGTACACAATTTTTATGTTTGGGTTGTGTTTGAAAGCATGGAGACTATTCTATTTATCAATCAATTTGACAAAAATTACTGATCCTTAATTTAAGTATGTTCCTCCTATCAATATATTTGACAAAGAAATTTGATAAATAATTACATTTATTAATTACAACCGTGATTGGTTGAATTTAAGAGCCACGATTATTTGTCAAATACATTGTTAGGAGGAATGGTCCCATATAGGTGACTCCATTATCTATATATATAGCGAGCAAGCGACCCTAACACTTTGTAGTGTAGTTAATCACATAAGTATTTTCTAAGAATTTCATAATATTGATCAAGAAATGGCATTGCCTAATGGAGGAGAAAAGTCTAATGAGCTTCTTAGTGCTCAAGCTCACGTTTGAAATCACATATTCAACTTCATAAACTCAATGTCTCTCAAATGTGC
This sequence comes from Forsythia suspensa, assembly GCA_023638005.1. Lineage (NCBI taxonomy): Eukaryota > Viridiplantae > Streptophyta > Magnoliopsida > Lamiales > Oleaceae > Forsythia > Forsythia suspensa. The sequence goes on along the minus strand of CM042667.1, from coordinate 28,200,168 downwards.
GGTTCAATTAGGCATGCTAGATATCATCCACAAACATGGCAAACCAATGACATCGCTGCGAGTTAGTCAAGCACTCCCTATGAACAAAGCGAAAGCACAATCTATATCACATTTAATGCGCATTCTAAATCCATTCGGGGTTCTTCATGAAAGCAAAAATCTCCGAGGCGAAGAGGAGGCTGGATATTGGCTCACACCGACTCTCGTCTTCTTTAAAAGACGAACCTTTGAGCATGGTGCCATTTTACTAGCCATATTTGATCCGGTTTGACAGAGCCATGGCATCATCTAAGTGCATGGTTCGGAATGAGAATTCCACACCATTTGCTATTGCACATGGGAGGAAGTTTTGGGAGCATCTTTGGACAAGAGCCAAGATTGAACAACTTCTTCAATGAAACCATGGCTAGTGATGCGGTTGGTGACTAGTTTGCTTATTAGAGATTGTAAACATGTATTTGAGGGTTTGAATTCAATTGTAGATGTGGGAGGTGGAGCAGGCGTGTCCAAGATTATTTCTTGTTAGTTTTAAATCTAGATAACAATCAACCTTGGGGGTTGAATAGGTTGTTCTTGAAAGTCAGTAAATATATTTTTTAAAACACAACGTTCACTTTAATGTTCGATGTTGATGAAAGTTTGTTGAACGTCAGAACATTTCACTAAACGTTTTAGCAGTTTCGAGACAGTTATTATACAAGGCGATTAAAACATTAATTAACACCACATATAACGTGGTAAACCCCTAAGGAAAACATCCACGGGCCCCCATGCCATGGGTAAATAAATACACTATTTTAGAACATGTTACACACGTCTCAACTTTTTGAAATTACAATTTTAGACCTAATCTAAAACTTTATCAGCAATTTACAAAAAGTAAAACTTTGTCAAGAACAATAATAAAACTTCCCTATTTTATATCTTCTTCAACTAGTTAAGGAATGCAGTCAAGTACTTCGGTTTTGATCTTGGTCCATTCCACGAGCGTCCCCGGATTGATTCCACAAATCGGAATAAGGACCCAATCCTTATCTTGCCGCCGAAATGCCGTTCTCTCTCACAATGGATTTCTACAACGCTCAGTTTCTCAGAGCCGTTTGATCTGGCTAGGACTTTTGAATATTTATTTGAACTCTCAACTCATAAATGATTTGCTCTTTGATGTTTGAGTATCTTTGCTTTCAAAGTCCGTGAGCTTCTTGGAATACCACTGCCTTATTTATAGTACAAGAAGTTTGTCTAAACTAAATGACTTAATATTTATCTTATACATGGATAAGACAAAATAAGTCTTTAAGTTTAAATAGACTTTATAAACGATAAGGTGGGATATCACAAGAATATGAAAATAAATCTAGTTATTTATTTTCATTTAAGTAGATAAATAAAAGATAATATTTTAATATCTTATCTACTTAGAAACATAGTTCAATTAGAATACTTAAACATGCAATTTATTCAATCTCTTATTTAAGCGATAAGGAACAAGAGTTTTAGAATAACTAAAATTGATAAATAGATTGTGATAAATATAACATTAAAGTTTCAATTTCCAAACAACTACTCGATAAACATTGAATCCTACTTGGCTCATATCAATAAATAAATTATAATTAAGTATGCGAAAAAAGCCGATTCTTCAATAATCCAAAACCAGATTTTCCAACAATCTCCCCTTTGGCATCTCTTAATTACAAAACTTATATCAAGTTGTTTTTAGGTGAGCACATACAGCAAATTGGATTCAAGAACATATGCAAGCTAAATGAAAGCTATTTAATTTAAAGCAATTCCTAATTACCAAGCAAAAGCAATTCCTAACTAAGCAAAAAGTATTTTAAGGCAATTCCTAATTACCTACCACTCCCCTTTTGTAATAAAGAGGGGCCAAAGCAAAAACGAAAGCAATGAAAGAAACTAATTTAAAGAAAGTTCGAAATACTCTCCTTAGTGTTAACCACTCTTTATGGGTCCTCTTTTTGAACCACTAGTCTAGGTTCTCTTCTTGCGCTTGGTGGACGAAGGCAAAGGAGGCGACATCACGGATGTGGAGGCATGTCGATATCAAGGTCAAGATGCGTGGAGAATGCTCAAGACCCGCGTCGGGATGTTGAGTTCCATCGAACCAATATCGAGGATTTTGAGGAGGATTCATGGCAAGCATCTTGATATTTTTACAGTATAGGAGTTCCAATCCGCTCGGCTAAGGCCACAAGTAAAGCCCTTATGAATCTGTGATGACGCTCAAAATTATCAAATAGTGTATTGACTAAAGAAGTTAAATCCCTCACCTGAGTTTCAAGAGAACTGGTGTGATCTTCAGAAAGGATTGGTCTTGCAAGAGGCATTGGTCTCTTAGTCACTTTCTTTGAAGGACGAAAGACTGGAATTTGTGAGGTAAAGGTGTCACCTCAGAAGTATAGGAACATTGTGATGCTAGAGATAGGCATAAAGTAAACCAGAAAAGGCAAGCATCCGAGTGTGCTTGGCCGGGTCGTCGCGAACACGATTTTGTCAAAAATAATTGTAGCAATATCCAACGGGTAGAGGGTGCCTAGTTTGTACAAAAACTCAACCTTTTCTATCCCAATGTCGACCTATCTTTGAATTGGATCAATGTTGTGCAAGGCGATTTTGTGAAGCACCTTATACTTAGGGGTAAGCAATGCGTGATCATTTTCCCGTAGGCCAAGGATTTCTAGTGAGTTCTAAGGCCAAAGTATCGGTGGTCGCCTAAATTCATCATCAATTCCTTCGGATATAGGCGATAATCTAAGCCAACGGCGAAGATTGGAAGGACCAAAAGGTACTAGCCGACCCCTAACATAAACTCGACCACCTAAAATTATTACCCGGTTGTTTAATCATCGAAAAATATTAACCAAGAATTCTTTAATCAATGTTTCACAAGGTCTCCCAGTCCAACCCAACAATTTTTGTATCCTCCGGTGCTCAATTAATTCAACAAGATCAGCCTCTCTAAGGACATCCTCTTTGACATTAAATTCCATTACAAAATCCCGATTTGAAATAAATTTGTGAAATTGAGTCTGCATCAAGAGTTCCAAATTTGTAATTCGAGAAGATTGAAGACGTGGTTACTTTACGGAGCAAACTTTGTTCGAACAATTGAGGATGGGTCACCGAAGTTGGAACATCGGAGGATGAGTGCCCAACGTTCGATGTTCAATGGGAATATCGACAACGTTCGAACGTTCATCAATTTTCTCATTTATCCTTCTATGCGGCGTGAGAGCCCGGTGAGGATGATTCTTTCAAGACTTAAGTTGTCATCTTCCTCATTCATGGACTCTTCTTGTTCTTCAACATTTTCGATACGCAAAATCGAACCCGATTTACATTGTTCTTCTTGAGATGCTCGATCTGTGGAGACTCCTTGAACATCTTCGGACGCTGCGGATTGAGACCCGGTTCCATTATTAGAACTCGTGTTCTCATCAAGCTCTTCCCGACTCATGACTTGCGTGGGAATGGCGGTGGTGGAGGGAACTCCACCTGGAGGCATTGGTTAAGGAACCAAGAAGATGGAGCAAGTGAATGCAGCAAAGCGAGATTGTAGATGGTGGAGGTGAAACCTTTGGTCTTTGGTGGTGGTGTGGATGCCGGAGGAACAGTTATGGGCCGATGCAGGAGGTGGCACCACGACGGCTGCGGCACATCTCCGGGTGGTGAGTGGTGGTTTTTGACCTTGCCATTGATTATTTCCTAAACACTCTTGCAAAATCAAGTTATATCAAAAGAAATCAAGAAATTAACACAAGAGAAATTTTGGGGTTTAGGTTTTGTGAAAAATAAAGAGGAAGATGAGGATTTAAGGACCCGTTTGATAGATGAATGCAGATAAGGACTCTTGTTAAGAATGGACTCTTTTCAAGAATGGACACTTTTTAAAGAAGGACATAAAAATAAGACTTCTAATTCTAAAACAATTTGAATGCAAAATAAATAAATAAATAAGGAAAAATAATAAAAAAAACATTTTTTTTTAATTTTTATTTTTATTTATTTTAAATATAAATGCAAAAATCATGAGCAACTGTGAAGAAATCCCAATCATCTTAATGGGTCAGCCCTAATCATAGAAAATTGTTAATATAGTTCAAAATCCCATATATTAATCATGAAGAGGAGTGTAGTATATGAATAAATAATCAAAATAAGATCAATAATATCGAGACAAATCAGCACCACCCTCTAAATCACATAACCTTTTATAGAAAAGAGTTTCAAACCGACCATCATCTTTAATTGTCCTTTTTATGAAGAAATTATTTGACGCCAAGCGTAAGTGAAATATTATTTTTTATTTTATTTCAACTCTGGCTTTATTTTTTTATTTTTTATTTGAAAAATTTACACCTTTATTTTATGTTTTCATAGCCAGTTAAGTATAGAAGAAGTGACTTTCACACTTTCAAGGCGGCAGCCCTTTTCTCATGATTTATTTTATGTTATCAAGGATGGCTTCTCATCATCCAGAGAAAGGTAGCCCTCCTTCAAATATACCAGCTTGTTTAACAGGATAGAATATTATGGTACCGAAAGACATAGATACTGACAATAGGTCTTCAATCTATATTTAGTCAGTAAATCAGAGGGTAGAATACATAATTTGTCAGGAAATTATCAACCCAATTTCGACATCTATAAAGTGCATAAACAAGAGATGAATATACGGAGATTCAAATTATATATTCAAATTGTATGATAGAGGCAATAACACATTGGAAAATCAGTATTTCTTGCATAATTAACTCATGAGTATGTGCAAATATATATAAAAAAACAAACACATTTAGACAATGATACATATCCCTAAAGATTTTCTTAGATTTTTCGAATCTATTAGTATCCGAACTTTAGTAAATAAGTTGACTAGTTGATTTTCGGTTTGTATGTGTTCGATTGTGATGATTTTACTCTCTACTAGATATCTAATGAAATGATGCCTAATATCAATGTGTATTGTTCTTGAATGTTGAGCAGATTTTTTGATAAACTTATGACACTAGTATTATCGCAAAACATAGTGATAGAGTTTTGTATGATATCGTAATCATCCAACATTTGCTTCATCCATATTAATTGTGTACAACAACTACCTGCTTTGCAATGTATTACTTCAAATTGTAGATAGTGAGATGGAATTACATTTTCTACTAAGCCAAGCTATGAGATTGTTTCCCAGATAGAAGCATCCTCCTGTGGTACTTTTCCTATCATCAATATTGCCTGCCTAGTCAGCATCACTAAAACCAACTAAATGAGAGTTAGTATCACTTGAGTAAAGCAAACCATAATCAACAGTGGCATGAACATATCGAATTATTCTTTTACATGCAGCCACATGTGACTCTTTTGGTTTTGCTTGATATCTAGCACAAACTCCTACACTAAAAGCAATATCAGGTCGACTAGCAGTCAAATATAATAAGCTTCCAATCATGCTGCGATAGAGACTAGAATCAACATCTGTACCATTTTCATCTTTGGTGATTTTAAATTTGTGGCCATAGGTGTTCTCATTGGTTTGGAGTTATCAAGACCAAATTTTTGATAAGATTTTTTGCATATTTTGATTGAGATATGAAAATATCATTGCCTATTTGCTTAACACTGCAGGACCAAGAAAAAAGTTAGTTCTCCTACCATGTCGATCTCAAATTCCTTTTACATTAAGTTTATGAGATCAATAGATTGTTTTTCCGAGGTTGAGCCAAAAATAATGTCATCGACGTTGATTTGAGCAACAATTATACCAACATTTAAGTGTTTGATAAAAGAGTTACATCGACTCCCTTCTCTTGTACTCCTTTTCAATAAGATAAGTAGTTAGAGCGTTCATACCAAGCTCGTGGAGCTTGTTTTAAATCATAAAGAGCTTTTTCAAGTTTATACACATGGTTTGAAAAATGGGAATCTACAAAACCTTTAGGTTGTTCAACATAGACTTCTTCATTAAGATAGCCATTTAAAACGCACTTTTGACATCAATTTGAAATAGTTTAAATTTCATTTGGCAAGAAATAGCAAGTAAAAAGTCTTATAGACTCTAATCTAGCAACATGAGCAAATGTTTCTTCAAAGTCTAATCCTTCAATTTGACTATATCCACAGGCTACTAAGCGGGCTTTATTCCTAAATACAGTTCCATGTTCATGATTTGTTTTTATATACCCACTTAGTTCCTATTACATTTGCATCATTTGGTCGAGGACTAAATTCAAAACCTTATTTCTTTCAAATTGGTTAAGTTCCTCTTGCATGGCTAACACCCATGATTCATCTTCTAAAGCCTCTTTCACATTTTTGGTTCAACATGAGAAATAAAACACATGACTTATCTCATTTGAAGCTTTCCTTGAGTCACCATACCGTTATCCCAATTCCAGATGGCATTAGTTGTCGGGTGGGCTTTTTGTATCCAGGTAGGTGGTTGCCTTCGGGTGCTCTGATCTTCAAATGTGTGTGTACTATCAACTGTAGTATTATTCTATTCAGTTTTTTCTATCTGCTTAGTTGCATTAGTTTTTGCAACGTCTCCAGAAATGTTCTGACTTGCGTCAGTGTCTTTTTCAACATTCTGATGTTCGCTTCTTGCCTTAGATTTTTCTGACAGTGTATGAATGACTTGTTCCTGTGAATACTCAGCAAAATCATTAGTATCATCTACTACAACATTTATTGATTCAATTATGTTTTGAGTATGCATGTTGTAGACACTGTAAGTCTGAGCTATTTTCGAATATCCCAAAAATATCCCTTCATCACTTTTAAGATCCATTTTCCTATTTGTTCACGATCATTTACGATATAACATTTGCTACCAAAAGTTTGAAAATACTTAAGATTAGGTTTTCTACCTTTCCAAATTTCATAAGGTGTTTGAGATGTACTGTCCTAATGGTAACCCTATTCAAAACATAACAAGAATCACCGACTATCTCATTACACAATTTTACTGGGTAATTTTCTCTTGCTCAAAGATTACCTGGCCATTTCTTGAAGAGTTCTATTTTTCTTTCAACTACCCCATTTTGTTACGGTGTCTTAGGGGCTGAAAATTCATGAAAGATACTATTATTTTCACGTAAGTCGGAAAACTAGTATTCTCAAATTCTTTGCCATGGTCACTCCTTATTTTACCAATTTTTTGTCCATGGTTATCTTTTTCAATGGTGGGTTTAGCATATAAAATTTTGAATCTTTCAAATGTGTCGATTTTACTTTTAAGTAGCTAACCGGTATATCTAGAGAAGTCATCAATACACACAAGAATGTACCTTTTTCCACCAATGCTTTCGACTTGTATGGGTCCCATTAGATCCATATGTATTAATTCAAGGACATTTGAGGTGGCGGATAGTTGTTACATTTATGTGATCCTCTAGTTTGCTTACCAAGTTGACATGGGCCACATATACCCTCAAGTTTGTCCTTCAATTTTGGTATTCCTCTTACAAAGATTACCTTGGCATAATCTTACCGGATCTTTGTAATTGAGGTGCCCCAAGCGTTGATGCCATAGATCTGTGGAATCAGTTTTAGCTACAAGACATGAAAGACTATGATCAAGTAAATAACATCTATCACTAGCTCTAGTTCCTGTCAACAAGCAGATATCTTTACTGTTTACAACCGTGCATGTTTTTTGGTTAAAAATAACAGTAAGAACATCATCACAAATTTGTCCCATACTAATTAGGTTTGCTTTTAGGCCTTCAACAAGAAGAACATTTGTTAAAGGTGGTGAGCCACCAAAAGATATTAGCTAATCGGCGACAAGAGAGGAGGCATAGCGTGTTGTCTCTTAGCTGGTTGCCGAAGACATATCCTCTGATGAGGAGGAACCAACGAATAAGAAGAGGAAGGCTGACTCCTCAGCTATACAAAAGAAAGGTCCAGTTCCTGAAGTCCCTCGACCTACGTCTTCTAGGGTGGCGAGAGCAGTAAAACAGAAGGATCAGGCAGGGAAAGAAAAGTCGATTGTAGTGGTCGGGGGTAATCGTACTTCCTCCTCGGACCTAAGCAGAGAAAGTTGGTTGTGATTGCAGCCTGGGTGGTCGTGGCCACGAGATGAGTGTCTCGCCAGTGGCGAGAGATGGTGGGGGTCTTCAGCCGGAGGAGACGAGGGAGATCGTCTTGAGTTTCGCTTACGTGAGTACGTCGCTAAACATATTGGTGATTTGGAAAGGAGGCTTCCGGATCTCAAGCGAAGACTTAAGATTGTACCCGGCTATGGGAGCGGAAAGCTTTCGAAGTTCTCGAATAGGGCTGTGGAAGGCATTTCTCAATGAGGGAGATCTTTGAGATTGGATGGAGGCCTCTTTGGCTGTTATGTACGTTCACCGTTTGCTCAATTGAAATCCTTGATGGCACAAAGAGAGTTAAGGAATAAAGTTACTGCTGCAATGGAGAGCGTCTCCCAAATGGACAAAATAAAGGAGTACCTCGATGATGCGGTTGCTTTTCTTTGAGAGTGCCAAGTTGGTGTATGAGAAAGCGAAACAAGAAATGGTAGAGGTGGAGAGCCAGATAGCCATTTTAACTAAGAGACTCAACGATGCCTTGAATGCACAGAACATAGCTTCGAGTGCTTTGGAAGTGGCGATTGAGGAGAAGCAAAAAGATGATGGTGTTGACCTATGGTTAACTTTAAACCTTAATGTTTTGATTATAACAAACAAATTGGTTATGTTTTCTAACAATCTATTTTCAAGAAAAATTCAAAGCGCTACAAATCGAACTCTCATGCAATGGCAAGATCAAAGTCAAAATCAATACAAGAGTTCAAGTATCTCAAGATCCAAAATTCAAGATTCGAAGATCAAGATTGAAGAATAGATTTCTAGATAATATTGTAAAGGTATTAACTCTTTAATCCTTAGCAATTAAATGAACGAAAGCTCAAAAATATTTTTTATCACTTGCATAAAAAATTAGTTTGATCAAAGCCAAAAATCAGATTTTCAAAACTGTGGAAACGGACAATTCGTTTGGTAAACCGGTTGATCCGATGCCGACCGTTTACCTTGAACCGTCGACCGTTTGAACGCCTTTTTCAAAAAGTGTCCATTCGATTTTTGCGGTTCGGGCTAGTTTCGACCAATCGACCCGGTCACGACCGTTTGGTCATCCGTTTGGTCGAAAGTGACGAAAATTCATCTCTATAAATACCACAATTTATTATCATTCAATAACACTTACAAGAGCATTTATAGAGAGAATCTTATTGAAAAATTTCATTCAAAGCTTTATTGCATTTATATCTTCAATATCTCTATTTGAAAACTTTGTTTGATTAAATCAAACTTTTGGTTCATCTTTGTCAACAAAGTTTTCCTCTAACACTTGAGCTTTCCTCATCCATTGCTATCCATTAAAGTGTTAGTCTTTCTTAGAACTAAACTTGTATCTATCGTTCATCTAGAGAGAAATACTCAAATCAATCTCTTTATTTATTTGGGTCATATTGAGGTCCCTTAAAAAGCTTAATATTGTATAAGGATCGGTGTTCCTTGTTTGTAAGTCACCAGATACATTGTAAGGGTTTGGATTGCACCATAAGTCAATCAAAATAGTAGAAAGGCCGTGCTCGTGTTGGAGAGCTTGGTAACGGGGGACGTAGATCATTGGTTGGATCGAACCTCCATAAAAATTGTTTGCACTCTCTCTTCTCTTTTATTTACTTATATTGTGCTTATATTTTTGTGAATCTATTTTCATCTCTTAAATAACATTTTTGAGAATATTTTTCGAAAAATTTTGAGAAAACCAATTCACCCCCTCTTGGTTAGTTATTCTTGGGCTATCAATTGGTATCAGAGCAAGGTGCTCATTTTTTTTTGAAGATTACACAATCTTGAGTAATGGCTAACCAAAATTTTCAAAACCTTGAGGGTCACTCTACAAATCGTCCTCCCTTCTTTAATGGCTCCCACTATAATTATTGGAAAACTAGAATGATGATTTATATTCAATCAATTGATTATAACATTTGGAAAGTCATCGAGTTTGGTCCACATGTGCCTACAAAAATTATCAAAGTTGATGATAAATCGGACCAGACTATTTCTAAGCCTAGAAAAGAATATGATGAAGAGAACAAAAGATAATTGTCTTTGAATGCTAGAGCCAAAAATTTACTTTATTGTGCTTTAGACAAAAATAAGTTTAATCGTATTAGCACATGTGATTCCGCATATGATATTTGGCATGCATTAGAGATAGCTCACTTAGGTACCAACATGGTTAAAGAAACCAAAATAAATCTTTTGACAAAAGATTTCGAAAATTTATTAACGAAACAAGATGAACCTATTGTTGATATGATTACTCGTTTCACCGATATTATTAATGGCCTTAAGGGCTTTGATCCAAAGTTTACTAACGGTGAACTTGTGAGCAAAATGTTTAGGTCTTTATCGGAAGATTGGAACTCCTTGAGGATGTTGATAGAGAATACAAAGATATCAACACTTATCCATTGGAGGAGCTATATGGAACATTGATGACATATGAGCTCAAAATGCCGAAACAAATGAGAAAACAAAGAGAAGCAAAGAAGAGATGAAGGAGCTTCCCAAGAAGCAAATTGCTTTGAAATCAACAAATGATGAAGGATCCTCCAACATAAACCTGAGTGATGAAGAACTTGATGACTTAGTTTTTCTTGTCAAGAAATTGAGAGGATTTAGAAACAATAGGCGATTTCAAAAGAAAAGAAGACAAAAGTGAAAAAAGAACAAAAGATCATATGCTATGATTGTGACAAACCCAGATTACAAGAGGACCGAATGTCCAAACAAGAAGAAGTTCAACAAAAGAAGGCACTTCAAGCTACATGGGATGATAGTGATGAAGATGATCAAGAAGAAGATGAAATTCAAGAGGAAGTCGCTAATATGTGCTTCATGGCTATTGAGGATGAGGTAAGTACAAACAACAATGATCATTACATTGACTTATCTACCTCTTATGATGAAATTCTTGAAGAATTTGAGAAACTTATGTCAAAATACTCTATTCTTAACAATAAACACTCTTTGTTGAAAAAGGTAGTCAAGAAACTTTTATTGCACAAAAGGACTTTGAAAAGAGAAAGATGATCATAAGTCCTTGATTAAAGAAAAAATTTTATTGAAAGAAAAAGTAGTTGATTTAACAAGCATTATTCACAAATTCACCCAAGGAAAGAAAAACTTTGAATTAATGCTTGGTGAGCAAAATGTGTGTTTAACAAAGGGAGAATTGGATATAAATCTCTCTCGAAACAAAAATCCCTTTGAAACCATTTTGCAAAATCATCCAATTTTTCTCAACAAAACATCACATGTAGTTTTTGCAAGAAAGATGGTCATGTGGCTTACAATTGTTTAACTAAAAAGAAACTATACTTTGAAAGGAAACACAAGTGGATAAAAGAATCCACAAGCACTAACTATCAAGGACCCGAACTTATGTGGGTACCAAAATCAAAATTAAAATTATTTTTAGGTACCACAAAAGGTCAAGAGCAATTGGTTCTTGGATAGTGGTTGTTGAAACATATGACAGGAGATCGATCATTACTATCAAATTTCAAAAGAAAAGAAGGAGGTCATGTGACTTTTGGAAACAATGCCAAAGGAAAAATCATAGGCATGGAAAATATTGGTAATCGTTCTTCTCCTCCATTGAAAATGTTTTATTAGTTGATAACCTCAAACATAACTTACTTAGTATAAGTCAATTGTGTGATAAAGGTTATCTCATTAAATTGATTCTTCCAATTGCCTCAATGAGGATGCTATATCTAAAGAGGTATTGTTCATGGGGAGTCGAGCAAAGATGTTTACATCATATCTATTGAATTTGAACTTGAAAAGGAAATAAAATGTTTTCAATTATAAAGGATGATTCTTGGCTATGGCATAGGAGATTAGGTCATGTTAGCATGGACTTACTTTCAAAAATCTCCAAAAATAACTTTGTGAAAGGGTTGCCAAATATAAAGTTTGAAAAAGATAAAATTTGTGATGCTTGTCAATTTGGAAAACAAGTAAAGAGTTCTTTCAAACTTAAACAACACTCTTCTACTTCAAGACCTTTACAACTTCTCCATATGGACTTATTTGGACCTTCTAGAACCGCTTAGTTTAAGTGGAAAACATTATGCATTTGTTATTGTTGATGATTTTCAAGATTTACTTGGGTCATTTTCTTGCATTTAAAAAGATGAAGCCTTAAATGCATTTAAACATTTTGCAAAGAGTCCAAAATGAAAAGGATACACTATTACCACAATTAGAAGTGATCATGGTGGAGAATTTGAAAATATAGCCTTTGATGAGTTTTGCAAATCCAATGGATATGAACATAATTTCTCGGCTCCTAGAACTCCTCAACAAAATGGTGTAGTAGAAAGGAAGAATCGAACATTGCAAGAAATGGCTCGGACCATGTTGAATGAAAACAATTTACCAAAATACTTTTGGGTCGAGCCAGTAAACACTTCATGTTATATCTTAAATAGAGTTTTGGTGAGTCGAGAATCGAAAACCAAAACTCCATATAAGCTTTGGAAAATAGAATTCTCAATATTGGATATTTTAAAGTTTTTGGTTGCAAGTGCTTTATTTTAAACACAAAAGAAAATTTGGGAAAATTTGATCCAAAATCCGATATTGGAATTTTTCTTGGATATTCATCTACTAGCAAAGCTTTTAGAGTTTTAACAAAAGAACTTTA
>CM042667.1:28167366-28187315 GCA_023638005.1 Forsythia suspensa | reverse complement strand
ACTTCTAAGCGGAGTCTATTTTTGGTATGCCAAATCATCTAGACTTTGAGCCTTTGTCAAGATTGGAGATGATTTACATGGCACTTCTAAAAAGCAATAGATGGAGTGCATTGGAGATGCTCTAAAACCCTATAGCCGTGTGTCACATTTAATTTATATAATAGTCCATGATCATCTGCTTTTCTGCTTTAAGCATGATCCATATTTTGTTTTCTATATATAGTTATATGTCGTTACCTGAAAGTAGCCAATTCAAGAAAATGGCATTGCATAATGGAGAACAGTCTACTGAGCTTCTTCGTGCTCAATCTCACGTTTTGAATCATATTTTCAGCTTTATAAATACCATGTCTCTCAAATGTGCAATTCAACTAGGCATACCAGATATCATCCATTCACATGGCAAACCAATGACACTCCAAGAGTTAGTCGATGCGCTCCCCATTAACAAAGCAAAAGCGAATGGTGTGTATCGTCAAATGCGAATTCTAATCAACTCGGGGTTCTTCATTGAGCAAAAAATCCCCGATGATGAAGAAATTTTCGGATATTGGCTTACAGATGCTTCTCATCTACTCCTAAAAGACGAGCCCATAAGTTTGGTCTCATATTTACAAGTCGTTCTCAAACCAATTATGATAGAGCCATGGCATCATATGAGTGAATGGCTTGAAAATGACTACACCTCAGCATTTGAGACAGCCAACGGAAGGAAATTTTGGGACTATGCCAGTCACGAGCCAAAGCTAAATAGTTACTTTATTGAAGCAATGATTAACGACTCACAGTTCATCAGTAGCCTAGTTATTAGAGATTACAGAGAAGTGTTTGATAATATAAAGTCGATGGTGGACGTCGGAGGTGGCACAAGAACGATGGCTAAAGCTATTGCGGAAGTATTCCCAGACATGAGCTGCATCGTGTTTGATCTTCCACACATTGTTGCTGGCTTAGAAGGGACTAAGAATTTGACCTACATTGGGGGAAACATGTTTGATTCTATTCCTCAAGCAGATGCAGTCATTTTCAAGGTTTGAAGTTTCTTAATTTCTACTACCTTGTACATATAGTAACGAAATTGAAACATATATTTTACAATTTAGAAGATCTTGGGTTGTAGTTTTATCATCATCTATATATAGAAATTATGCACGTGCAGGTGAAGGCTTGTTAAAGAAATAAGTAGACTTGTTCACTCTATAGTAGCTTATTAAATTTTTTGTTGAGGTTCTTCAACAAATTCAAATATTTTGTTAGCAAATATTGTTGCTGACTAAACATATTATTTGGATACTGAAACAGTGGATACTATATAACTGGAGTGATGACGAGAGTGTGAAAATATTGAAGAAATACAAAGAAGCAATCCCGAGCAAGGAAAAGGGAGGAAAAGTGATCATTATCGACATAATTGTGGGAAATGGGAAAGCAGACCACGAGGCAATTGAAACTCAGTTCTTTTACGATTTATCAATGATGGTTTATGTCAATGGAAAAGAAAGAACTGAGAAAGAGTGGGCAAATCTTTTCTTTGATGCTGGCTACACTGGCTACAAGATCGCATATGCAATAGGATTGAGGTCTCTTATACAAGTTTATCCTGATTAATTGTCTAGTATACAACAAAAGACAAGACTTAATAATATTTTTGTCCTACACCAATTGTAATTGCAATAATCAATACAATTTACACTCATTCTCTTACGTGAAAAATATACAAAATTTTAAAGAGATGACGACTAAGACAATGATTTTTAAAATAAAACAACTTTTGGATATGGAATAGTCTTATTATAACAGTCCTACATAAGCTCTACGGGTTCCTTTAAGAGCTTTTTTCTTTTATATAAATGTATCGCAATGTGGAAAGAGTTTGTCCAATAGGTGAAAATGAATGTCAAAATAAGTAGATACTACAATATTGGGAATTGAGAATAATTGCTTGATTCGTCTACAACATAATTTGGATTTCTATTATCTCGACGACTGTCTCTTTCTTCTACTAGAGACTATGGTAGGGTCTTATCCCAGTTGATGTTGTGTTCAGAGACGGATTGGGAGTCATTTGGCTTTTTGTTGTCGTGTTGCTCGGGTATTGAGACTATCCAAGATTTATTTATTGATGCTACATTGCCGACTAGGTTTGGCGTCATTTTTCTAATATTTTTTATATAACCCTTCGACCGATTGAGGATTTTCAGTTTTGGCATTTCTCGGGTCATTTTGTCAAGTAGGGTCATATTCGCATGATCATTCCTCTTTTGATTTTTTGGTTTATTTAGACTGCGAAAAATGATGCGAAGTACCAGGATATCTGTATGGAGCCTAAATGGATCATATGTAGAGTATACCATACTATCTCCCTACTACATACAGGCCGTTTATTTCGAGTTATTCATTGGTGATGAGATATGAATATTGCTCCTCTTTTTGGTATATCTTTTATTACTCCATCCCTTTCTCCTCTTGTGTTGGTTTATTAAGGTACTCCACCAAAGGAGATCTTACAAGATCAACACTAATGGATGCATCAAAGATGGATTTGCGAGTGGAGGGAGATTATTAGGGATTCATCTGGTCAGTGTGTTCGCTCATTCTTCTCTTCATATGGTGAGTGCCTTATTCTGGAGGACAAGCTAACGGCTATTCTTGACGGTATCATAAAAGGGAAAGCAATTATTTCTTTTCTTTGTACTATTATTTTTATTTCTTCTGAGGGAGAATGAATTGATTGGATTTGATTAGGGAAATTATATTCACACTACATTTTGTTTTGTTTAATATACTACATTTTTATTGCAATGAAGTTTCTGAAACTTTGCTCATTATCGCACTTATGTCTTCAATTTTTTGATCGCATTCTTATCATCAACCTTTAATTAATTAGCTCAACTTGTCACTGAGGACGATTTTCGTTAAATATTCTATTTGCGCGCTTTGCAATGAAGAGTAATATTTTGTCGAACTTTTGTATTTATTATTATTTTTTGCTTATTTAAAATGAGGGCAAATAAATCTTTTTATACCATCATAACATATTTTTTGGCTGGAAATCGTCATCAGAAATAAGATTTACTAATTAATAGAAGATTAAAAATAAGAATGCAGTAAAAAAAGTTCGGGACATAAGTGCAATAGTAAGCAGAAGTTGAGGAAATTTATTGCAATTAAATTGTGGTGGAAAAAAAAAAAAATTGTAGTGTGAATATAGTTACCCATTTCATTATTAAGCTATTAGCCTACCTAAACCTGTTGATTCTTTGGTGTACCATATATAGTTTGGCTTTCTTTATATTTCTTTCTATTCATAAACTAATAAAAAAACTTATTTTTATTTTATGTTTCTAATGTTGAAAAATATTCATTCCGAAAATCTTCTTGTTCATCTTTATTAAATATTCTTAAGAATCTTTGCCTACAGAGAGAATTATTATCCTAAAATTTTCTTCTTGTTTAATTGACTGTTTTTACACATCTCATTATGAGTTGGAGACATATTCCCTGAACACATATTTTATTCACCATTATTTTTAAAAGGTCGAGCAATATTGAAAGTAAAATCATCTCCTTTTAATTTAGTGAAGAAGTAGAATGTTTGGTAGACGATTTCGAAAATCTTGAAGAGCTTTAAACTATATTTGAACACTACCATCTTGGCGTAAATAACTTGCAACACTTTTGGGGGATTCTTATTTTTTTGGAGGAGTAGCTTGATCAAGATCTACTATGGGATCTTGTAATTCGATCTCATGAAATTATTTTAGGGGTAATTGTATTTGTATTTTTAGAATTGACTTCTAAGAGTAAAGTTTCTCTTTTGGGAGAAGATTTTAAAGTTTTTGGATTCATATATGTACTCATTACTTTATAGTATACTCTAAAAATAATAGCTATAGAGATTGGTATTACTTATCCTATCCATATTTTTTGTTTTATTGAAAAATTTAGATAACAATTAAAATTATACTAAGCCTCTTTCTAAAATTGAATCTAATATTGATAATACAAAATTATAAAGGTTCCTATTTCCCTAAATCTCTTAAAATAAGTAATATTGGAATATCTAATCCTAGTCTGATAAAGTTTTGACTTGTATTCGAACTAATCCTTAGTGCAAATACTTTTATATTTTATGTCTATTTATAACTTTAGGAGAGAACAATTGAAGACTTTCAATATTTTGATTAATAGATGTTGTTTATTATGTTGTTTTAATTTAATAATCTTGAATAAAATCAAATCTTCCTACTTCATAAATTGTTTTGAGATCTACTTTAAGATTAACGAATTATGTACATTTTGTTCTATTTTGGCTAAATTGATCTCAGCAACATCATGAATAATTAATTGTTGAAAATTGGTTTAAGAATTCGAGAAATTGACTAAGTGTTTAAAAACAATTAAAGTGACTTCGTGTCAACTTGGTCAAAATATACAGACCCGACCCAATTTGTTTAGGCAAAATAGTTTGCTACTTAGCCGCTTTGGGGAAACGGGGTTCGAATGAATTCAAATTTCTCTGCATATGTTAAAGGGTATATTTGACATCTCGAAACTAATATCGAATGAATGAGAAATTACGAAAAAGGACAAAATCGGGTCAATTTTTGACCATGCAATCGCATGGATATTTTATCCGCGATCGCAACTTGTCAATTTTTAAGCGTAATGTTTTTGGTCCTACCATTCGATCGCAGGAGACAAAGCCATGCGATCGCATGGTTAGCCCGGATTAAATTCTATCCTCAAAAGTGTACCTTGCGATCGCAGCTTGTTAAAACCATGCGATCGCATGGGTCTAAGCGTGAATACGGTCATGTTCTTTTGAAGTGTTGCACGATTTGACTCCACACCTCTTCGCTCCTAACACTTCATCAACGTTAAATAGGACACTTTGGACGCTCTATTCACTACGTAAAAGATATGAAAACACACTAACATCTTATTTCATCATTTGAACCATAATTCTTGCATTTTGTTGTATAATTTCTAGTTTTCCATTTCATATTCATCGCTTGGAGTACAAAACCATTTCTAGTTACAGTGTGCTTGTGTTTTGAAGTATTACAAACACAAGTAGAAGTCGTTGTATATTGGTAGTTGATTGCCATAAACCGTAAGCACCGTTGATGGTCTAAAAATTTAAAATGAAAACATATAATTATAGTTATTATGTCTAACTTCATAAAAAGAGTATGACTTGTTTGTATTCTAGTTCCTTTAATATTTTTAACGTTGAATTCTTTGATTATTTAGATAATTTATGATTGATTCTTAATCCTGTCATTTAAAATATTAAGTTCCTTATCAAATTCCATTCTAATTTTGATTTCTGTAGCAAAACATTTTACTCTAAGTTCATTCAATTATGGCTCTGATACCGATAACTGAGCATTAATTGAGCATTAGAGACGCAAGATAAAAAATTCAAGAATCTCGTAAAGCACTGCAAAAAGTAAAATTTGACATATCAAAACATCAATGCAACTATTCAAAGGAATAATGCATAAAAAAATTTCAAAAAACGGAAATCGTTCTGACATAGGTTCGCTCGATTCCAATTCAAGGCATCAATTTGATTTTTTTTTTAAAAAACACGTTCAAGACATATCAGTTCAATAGGCACAAAAGAGAAATTCTATAATCATGGCCAAGGTCATCTATAACATGCTACTATGCAAGACATAACAGTTCAATAAACAGAGCAAAGTGGACGAGAAAAATTCTATACTCTTGTAAAATTTTGGATTGTCGAATTTATCAGTCTAGTAGTATTTCCAGTATTTTCTATAATTATTTTTCAAGCAACAATTAATTGTAAGTTTCATTATGTCATAATTATGTTGTAATCTTTTATATGATTATTTTAATTCAAATTTATTTCATTCAAGAATCTACTACAATTCATAAACAATTTACAATGAAATCTTCATCATCTTTGATTTGAAAACTGTATTTTCGTATTGTATCAATCATGCTCCCTTATAAACAATGGCGCAAAATAAATAAATAATTATCAAGAAAATCTGGAAAAGATGTACAATGATATGTTTGTATCATATTTGTCACTACAAGAAACGGGAGTTACTGTGATGACCCGACCGTAATAGTGATGACATGATGTTGTCGCTGCTAGTGGATGCAAATAGTGACGAAATAAAAATGTCGTCGATATATTGTATAACTACATAGAGGTGACATATGTCGTCGAAATAGTGCAAAAGTCGTCGCTAATGTCCATAATATATAGCTACGACATATGATGTCGCCTTTATACAGCCAGATGGTGGGAACTATTCACGCCATTTTTGTACATATAGAGACGACACCTATCGCCGCAATAAGTTCGTAGTCGTAGTAATTAGTTAAACGCTACAAAGATCGACTTGTTATGTTTTCGCAACATATTTACACGACGTATTGAGATGACATATGTCATCTCTTCAGAGTTGGCAGATGGCGAAAAATATTGGCGGCTTTTCGATATTTGTAAGGACGACTTACTAACACTATTGTGACGACATTGTCGCCGCTATAGGCCTCTCTCACTTCAATCTTTCATCTTCATTCTTCATCACTGTATTTCTACAAATTCGGTGAGCTACTCTAAAATAGTCATTTTTAACAGTCAAACTATAAAAAAAATTCATTTTTGGACTTAAGAAGGTTTGGCAGGAAAACGGGAAGAGTCCACTTCTCAACTCGTTCGACAATATTGAACAGACAATGCAGCTGGTCGGAAATAACGCGAAGTATTTTACACACCTGGTTGGGAACCAATAGAGGTTTACCATATCCCCTTGCTACCCTTCTTGGACAGATGTCCTAGAGGAGTAGTGGACACAGTTACGTAGCATCGTCAAAGTAAGTAAATATAATTATTTTCATTATGAGTTTTGTAAACCTATTGTTCCATATAATATGTATTAACAAATATTGTTTCAATGTTGCATAGCTACTTCGATCTTTAGAGTGATCGGTTTCTCGACGAGTACTGGGTCAATGTAGATTGCCTGATAGTCGATCTCCATCATAATTACAAAATCAATGCACATAATCACTTGAAGGAGCACGAACAGAGTTGTCCGTACGACAAGCTGTTTACAAGGACTAGCATAAGCGCATGGACTTCTTTACAAGTCCTATTTTCATGGTACATACTATATTGTTTTTAAGATTTTATGTTAATATTTGTATAAACTTCATAACACTAACTTTCTGTGTCTATAGGCACGATCGGCAAAGAACAGGACAAATCCAAGTTAAGGCCAGCAGTGTGGTCAAAGAACTTCTATATCACGCTTACTATCAAGTACATGTAAATTTTATTTTCCTATTACATCATCTTTAATGCATAACATGTACATATTTTAACTAAATTTCACACTAAAATTGTTACAGGTGGAGATCACCGAGACCCGAAAGAATAGTTAGGCATTATTAAGTCCTTACGGACTTTCCACACTTTCTTTTGGTCTAGCAATTGGGTGAATCCTGAGGCGATCGGTAACTACGTGAGAAAAACTTACATTGTAATGTTATAATTATTTTCTCACTTTTAGTATTATTTATTATTTATTATTTCTCATAGCACGTGATAACACATGTTGAGGTGAGGGAGACTCAAAGCAGACCCATACCGCTCCTAGTGGCACGCTGGTTGACGAGCGTGCAATTGTAAGGGATGTCCTCGGAGAACTATTACGGTTTGTGATGTATGAAGCCCAACTCCACCGAATGGAAATGACTAATGTACGCCTTATGTCTAATCAACGGCAGAGATTACCGATGGTTGTGCTAGAAGAGGATGATAATGATGATGAAGACGAGAACGCTGATGAGGGTCTGGGGAACTCGTAGGATTTATGTACTATTTTAATTATTCATGTTTTAAAAAATTATTAAAATACATTATAGCAGCGACAATGTCATTGCTATAAATTATACGCAAAACATTTATAGCAACGACATTATCGTCGCCATATATCTTAGCTATACTGTCTCAATAATGTCGTTGTTGTTATAAAAAAAAAGAAGCTTGAGTAATGGAGACGACATTGTTGTCACTCAAAAATTTATCTTATAGCAACAACTTATAGCGACGAGATGTCGTATCAAAGGGCCTAATTCGAATAAATTGAGCACGACAATATCGTATGTATAGATGAAAAGATCAATAGAGGCAATATATTGTCGTTGTTAAATACCAAGAGGCACTATCCTATAGCGACGACATTTATCGCCGCTATGGACCTTTTTTCTTGTGTCTCCCTAAGAATGTCTATCAAGGTCTAAGAAGTCACACACATACGTATAGTTAGGGCCTCAAATTCATGGAAAAGTTGACCGAAAAACCCCAAGAAATCTGACTTTGAAAAAATTCGGTCTGTTGTTTGAGCAAAAAGAAGGCATTGTTTTTCTCCCGATATCCACTTGCGCCCTTATTTCTCGCTTGTAGCAGTTTGGTTCTCTCAACTTAGCACTTTGGAAGGAGGGAAACACGCATAATTTTTGGTACAAAATTTGATTCAAAATTTATAAATGTGTTGGACTCCTGACTCAAGAACATTTTTCAATGGGTTAATTTCAGCAATGGTCACTGAAGTTGTTTCCTTACATTACTAGTATATGTGAGGTTTGATACTCTTACCGCAAATGTCATTTTGTTAACACTATCAACATTAGTAGTCTATGTGTCACTGTTAAATGCTACGTGGCATTAACGGTGTTTATTTTTTCACCATGTCAAAAATCTTTTTTTAAAAAAATGGATAAATTGCAGCTAGTGTTTCCAACCTTTGACTTCATTAATACTTGTATCCTCAATTAAATCTTAGCATCCATCACACCAACCTTTTATATAATTAGCGCAATGCCCTCACATGAGGCCATTGGTCGCTAATTATATAACGACATGAGGGCATTGATTGCTAATCATATAAAAGGTTGGGGTGATGGATGCCAAGAATTAAATAATGAGGATAACAAGTGCAAATGAAGTAAAAAATTGGAGACACTAACTGCAATTTATCCAAAAAAGGAACCATGGATTTCCCTTATTTGCTGGCATTGTTGGTTCTTATTTTTCTTGGGCAACATGAATTTTCCTCTTTTGTTGGCAGATCATTGCAAATTTTATTTTTTTCTAAAAACCTAATTTTTGACGTGGCGAAAAAATAAATACCCATTTTACGATGACATGTAAACTATTAAGATTGACGGTGGTAACATAATGACTTTGCCATAAGGATATCAAGTTTCAGTGTCTAATAGTATTAGAAAACAACTTCAACGACAATTTAATTTTTTTTTTTTTTTGAAAACTTTAGTGACCGTTATTGAAACTAACTCATTTTCCAATGGTACACTATATGCCTATTAGAAAGTTCTGCATCAAATAAAACATTATATTCTCTTCACATGTTCCGTGCGAATGATCTTTGTCTTTGCCCTTTTCGCTCTTTTACACTTCAAATCATCTATTTCCTCTTGTTTTGTTTTCTGTTTTTGTCATTGTGCTTCGCATTTGGAGATTTGTCCAAATTAGGAAGAAGAACATACATGGAAGTGGTTTAATAATGTTTTCCAAAAATATTATATAAGTTACTATAAATTGTCGCATACTTCACGACTTTTGATTTAGAAGAGAAATAGTTAATAACTAGTTTAGATTTACTAACTATTCTTGAAATTGATATCTCAAATATTTCAAATGAAATGATGCATGGTCATGCGATGATTTGTGAATAATTGTTTAAAGATTCATTACCTACGCTTCTTGAAATTGAAAGATATGATTTTTTGAATGAAATGAGCAATGGATTTGGGATGGAATATGCAGGTTTTGGGGAGAATAATGTTGATTCGGTCATGGGACTGAATTTTCCACTTTCAAACAGTCAACAATTAGCAATAACGTAATTATGATTTGGCGAATTTAGGAGTTTAACAACCTCGGCATTTGTGCATTGTAATAAGACTATTTTTCTAAAATTATTGTTGTGAATTTTAATCCCGCAAGTGGACGGATCGTTAATAAGTAATATAGTAATTAATAGAGTGTCGAACTCCCGAGAACCAACTATCAATTAACCAATTAATTTATAGTTCTAGTTTTAACAATGTAAAAGAACATAGATTTACATTTGATTTTAAATCTAAATATATTCTACATATGTGTAATTAAATCTAATTTATCACGCAATTAAAGTAAATTGTTGATGACGATTTCAATTTTTACTAACACTAGGATTCGCGAATCCACATACACGTTCTTTAATCAATTATTCGTTCAATCACTTTAGCCTATAATTACTATAGATTGAAAATCGGTGATCCTACAATAATCAAAAGCCTTTCTCGATGGTCAATCAGTTCTATATCGATATGCGAACCTAATTATCTCTAATTAAGTTTCGAACATAAAAATATGCATTTAAATCACAAGAACACCTAATCGGATTTCACAATACATAATAGTAATTTCTATCGATTATTGGACCATATGTTATTCAAAACCATGTGCTTATCTATATTGATTCTCTCGACTTCAATATATACCACAATATATTCTAATGGTGGTCAAGTATTAAAATATTAGAAATAATAAATAAAGAACAATCAACCCAAAAGTAATTAATTTTTAAAACGTAAAAACTTCTAATTAATTAAAAACAAGAGATTTCATCGCTCATCCTACTAATAAGTAACTTAGTCGGACATGATCTCGTAAATTATTACAATTGTTGATTTCATCATGTTCAAGAAAGAAAATGAAAAAGTAAATAAAACTCGTGTTTTTGGTCGAACAATCTTCAATCCCTTGCTTGATCTTCAATTCTTCCTTGTATATTTTTTTTCCAAAATTTGTCTCCCGTGCTTTGTCTTATACCCCTCTTCAAACTCTCCAAGTTGTGTGTTTAAGTTGTTACTTATCCCGGACTTGGCGTAATTCTATTTGTTCTAGGAAATTGCCAAATTGCTACCAGAAAGCTTTTTACGATCGCATGGGCTTATGCCTTGCGAATCACATGGCTTGTCTCCATTATGTTCTATCTATGAAAAGCTACCCTTGCGATCCGAAGTTGTGTACAACCATGCGATCGCATGGTTATTTTGGTGGATTTATTGATTCATTTCGCTTGATATTTGCATGCCAAGCCCTAAAACCTCTTTATCTTTGCAATTAAGTCCTCTTTTCTTCTCTGCTTTTTATCTTTTCGTTAGATCGACACTTGAATTTCACTTTTTCTTAAAATAATAAGAAAACAATTAAGAATACTAATAATTGTCCCTTTTTGTGCTCGATAAGTATAAAATTGTACTTATCAAACACCCCAAACTTAAACTTTTATTCGTCCTCGAATAAACTAGCTAAAGACAATCATGCATATAATGAAAAAAAATAAAAAACAGACACAATATAAATAGCTTGTCGTTCTTGCTTCACCTTTTGCAACAACTTATAATTCATGACGAGTGTTCAGGTGTTACTTTTGCAAATGTGACTCTACTCAAAACATATTTGATATGTGTATGAGAGTAGTTAATTCGATCTACTTAATTTCCATGGTTGTGATAGCCCAACCGTTTGGTCGACTTCTTCTTTCCTTCTCGTAAGTTACACTTCCCCAAAATGATGTTTTCTTTTAACTCTCGAGATTTTGGGTCTAAGGTTATAGTTCACTCAATATTTTCTTGCTCGAGGTTGGTTGAGAAAGTTAATAATCGTGACTACCTAGGTTTATGAAGATTCTCTAATTTTTGAGCGATCTAGACCAAAAAATTTCTACTAAGTAAGTCAAACATATTAGTTATCTAGTCCCCATGTTTACTTTGCAAATAATTTTTTTAATATAAATCTTAAGTGCAAAACTCAATTCCTTAAGCTTTCTACATGACTCATGTAACGAACTTTAGGTCGATGACTCCTAGGTCTTATGAACCTTAGGGTATCGGGTTTTGAAAACCCCTACTGACCTTTTCACTCAAGTCAAAAGGCTACGAAAAAAGTTATAAGATATTAATAGTGTGCGAAACTCATCCATTAAGCTTTCTAGATGACTCATGTAACGAGCTTTAGACCGATAGGCTTTATCACCGAATAAAAAGGCTACGAAAAGAGTTATATAATAGTAATAGTCTTGTTCCTTGCGTGCAATAAGTTGAAGATTAGATTCCTAATATTCGGGTCGTTACCTAGCTTCCTCTAATCGGGTCTAAAGTGCTCCACACAATTTTTCAACCAATTTGGAATCAACACAAGCTTAGATAGCCACCATCACAACTTAACTATCACACTTATTCACTCTATTGGTTACTTGTCAAGATGCACATGATTCTTAGTCTAAAGAAGATATCCTATTGTTTTCAACTTAAGTGCACCAGCATAGCTAAAATTCTTCATAACTGGCCGACACAACACGTTATCAGACATGGTTAAGTAGCCTCACATGTAAACAAAGTAATAATATATCCACAAGTCATGATTAAAGCTAAACTTAAAGAAATGTTTCATAATTAATCGCAAGGCTATTCATATCACATAAACATTCATTTTTTACAAACAAAACTACATTAAAAATCAAATATCAATTATCATCATAGAATAAAAAAAAATTTCATTTTAGTCCACCACTCCCCAACTTGAAAGATACATTGTCCCCAATGTAAATATTCAAAAGAAATATAATATATAAAAATTCAAAGACTTCTAGGAGGTGGATCAACAGGCCGGAAGAAGGAGTGCGGATGGATCTACTAGTGGATGGTCTTGCTAGGTGTTGGTCCGCAACCGGGTCATAAATGTCATCTAGCTTGCTCGCATCTATCTAACCGCCTCTTGATTTTGTCGCGGGTCATATCGAATCGACAATACCCGTGCCGCTTTCGCCGATTGATCTCGATATTCATCTCGAGTGTGTGGGACCGCATCTACGCGAGATCCCGCCAGCCGTCCAACCCTCGCTGCACCGTGCACAATTTAGTCCGTGTAGACAATGATCCGTGTTCCGCTCTACCTAACCTTCTAGTAGTTGACGAGCATAGATGCTACGCCTCCTAGAGGTGCGGCATGTCGAGGTGTGGTCATCGAGGTACCACTAGATACTCTTATCGAGGTTGCTCATCTATGACTAGGGCTGCCCCCATAACTCGCAAGCAAAGGTACCTTCTTACATTTTCTAAAGCATAGAGGTTAATTGGTCCTTTAGATTTCAATATCGACTCTCTTGAACAAATCGAACCCCACTTTTCATAAATGCCACCGATCAAGGAAGATGGCAAAGCAGCCTCTTGTCCGATTGGAAGCCCAGAGTATCGATCGTGGTGTAGATGTAACTTTCCAAGTCAATCTTCCTCCCGTGATCAAGGTGGTATAGTAATCGAGCCCTCGCATAATTGATAATAGTGCGGTGCATGGTTGGGTCGATGTTGTGGCTCACTAACAAATTCAAGATGAGTAGGGAGTCCGTCAATTTGCTGTGATCAAAGTCTCTCCCGGGTAGTGGCCATGCATTGTCTCGATCATATAAAAATTGGGCCACTTCGCCCATATCTTGAATAGTGGACAGCGGGTGAACATCTTTAGAAGTAATCTGGTAGTACTAGTTAATGACCCTCAGGGTAAACATAAACCATTTACCCCTCACCTATGTCTCGTCTCAGAGTGCTCATCCCATATATGTCTATTTCATGGTTAAATTTGGTGTAGAACTCATGGACGAGCTAGGAGTAGATCTTGTGCGGCGTTTCTGTAATTTTTGACCAGCCGCACACGTCGATCAGATTGTATAACTCGGAGTAAGAAAAATCCTCCAAATGTAACCTTTGCTCCCCCAAATGCTCCAATCGGCTAGTCAATTTCTTGAATCTTTCTTCATGCTCCTTGGATAGGTAGTGGAGGAATCAAATGGTTTCCACTGTGCTCTCTTTGATGTGCCTTCGCCTGCCTTTTTCTTTCTTTTTCTCTGCGTGGTTGCGGGTTGTTTTGGACCCATGACATGTAAATTGAATAAAAACAAGTTAGATATGAAAATGACATAAATGGTATTATTGACCACCCCAAACTTTCCCAAACTTTAGGTAAATTTTTTTTTTTTAAAAAATACGTGTTCGACGGGCCAATTCGGTTCCCGAGAAAAATACCCAAGAATGTTCAAAATTGAAAAGAAAAATGATGGAATGGAAGTGCATGTTTTTATCTACCACATGTTCAAATTTCATAGTATTTCAAGGTCATTTAGGCCAAATGAACAGGGGACGAAAGTGCTAACGAAGGCAAAGCTAGTGGGTTGCCATGGCAAATTTGAGTCGCTAAATGATCACGCCTTGGATTTTGGTAATATAAGTGTGCCCAAATCTAGGTGAATGATCCTAAATGATAGCATTAGTCAAATAGACTAGCCTAAGATCACATCTTCCCCATATTTGGCAAAAATTTTGGTTGGGGCAATTTGTCGAACATGTTGCAAGCAATGTTTTGTTCTTCATAGATTGGGTACCTAGAGTAATTCAGCCAAAGACAAAAAATTTCTCAACCTAAGCATCTAAACCCAATTAAATTCATATGTATCCTTCGATTCAACTAATCCATGTTTCTCCAAACAACTCAAAAAAAAATGAATGTAAATGGAATTGAAAGACGAAATCATAAAAAAAATCTCGCCATAAAGATTTAATCTTACCTTTGAATTCGTGGAGTTGATGCTTATGGATGAATTATTATGAGTAATTTGGTGCTGTGATGCTCGCTTGTAGTTTGAAGATCAAGGATTGAAAAAGTAACCTTCTTATTTTGAAAGTTTATGTTTTGAAAATGAGACCTGATTCCCGGGTTTTAAACTTTCTGGTAGTCCTTGTGATCGCAAGGAAGTAAATTCTCGCGATCGCAGGACTACCAAATTCGGCGTAATGTTTTCTCGCCCGATCACCTATGCGATCGCAAATGGTGTAACCATGCGATCGCATAGTTTGCACCTGCTTCAATTTTTTTGCTATTCTTAATCTAAGCATGAATTAACAAAATTAAGTGTGTGCTCGCAAGTAATGACGCTGATCAAAGCTTATAATTACTTAAGAATTGAAGGTGCCTACGTTATGTCCTAAAAACATAAAACGTGCAAAACGTGAATTGAACTCCTAAAACTTCTCTTAAAGTGGTGAAAGACTTTTCTTTCGAAAAATCACCCTCCAAGAACTGCTTTAGCCTTTGTCCGTTCACATTGAACCTGCCCTTTGTGTCATGAGCGACTTCTACAGCTCCAAGTGGATAGACTTTGACTACCGCGAATGGTCCGGACCATCTGAACGTAGTTTTCCCAAAAAGAGCTTGAGTCGTGAATTGAATAAGAGAACTTTTTGTCCCGGTTCAAACTGTATTTTTTGAATGTTCTTGTCATGCCACTTCTTCATTCTCTCCTTGTACAGCTTGACATTTTCTTAGGCATCAAACTTGAATTCATCCATTTCGTGCAATTGAAGCATTCGTTTTTCACCGGCTTCTTTCAAATCAAAGTTCAACTTCCTCAATGCCCAGTAAGCTCGATGCTCCAACTCAACCGATAAATGGCACGCCTTTCCAAAAACTAGGCAGTATGGTGACATCCCAATTGGAATTTTAAATGCAGCTCAATATGCCCAAAGAGCATCATCTAGTTTGTTCGACCAATCTTTCCTCAAGTACTAACAGCTAGCTCCATGATCCGCTTTCAACTCCGGCCGAAATTTCCACCGCCACTAGTTTGTGGATGGTAGAGAGTAGCCACTGTGTTTCACACCGTATTTTGCCAAGAGAGTTTTAAATTTCCGATTGCAAAAATGTTTACCTCTGCCACTTATGATTGCTCGAGAAGTTTTGAACCGCAGAAAATGTTCTTTTTAAGAAAATTCACCACCACCCGGCCATCATTAGTCGGTAAGGCTACAAATTTCTACCTATTTTAAAACGTAGTCTCACAGCCCACCAAAATGTAGAAATTTGAGAACGAGGATTGAAACAAATTCAATAAAGTCAATTCTCCACACATCAAAAAGTTTAACTTCTAAAATACTTTAAAGGGGCATTTCTTTCTTTTTCGAGATATGTTTCTCGTCCTTTCGCACCTGTCACATTTTTTACCAAACTATAAGCATCCTTGAATAATGTCGGCCAATAAAACCCAGATTGCAAGACTTTAGCTACTGCTTTGGTAGCACCAAAATGACCTTCGTGGTGGTGAGGAATGACATTGCTCCAAGACAGCTCTCCATTTCTTCTTTAGGTATACACCTCAATTACTTGGTCAACACCCCGCTTTGTAGAGAATGGGATCAGTCGAACGATATTGCTTGCAAGGTAATTCACATAATCAAGATACCATGGTTCGCTACCTAACTCGCTTCTATCCCAAAAATCGCTCACCTAGAAATTTCTCATTTATTTTATTTTCTTCATTCTCTTATGATCGCTTTATTTTTGACATGTAGTCGACTACCATGTTCTCACTCATCTTTTTATCCCGAATTTCCAAGTCAAATTCTTGAAAAAGTAATATCTATCAAATCGCCTTGGTTTTGCATCCTTTTTAGTAGAAAGATATTTCAATATCAGGTGGCCTGTGGCACACTATAACTTTCGATCTAATGAGGTAGATCAAAATTTTTCAAAGGCAAATACTACGCTAGCAATTCCTTTTCAGAGTGGCATAATTCATTTGAGTGTCATTGAGAGTTCACCATGGCGTAATATATGACATGTATGACTTTTTCTCTTGGCTGCCCCAAACCGCCTCGATAGCAAAAGTACTTACATCGCATACGAGTTCAAACGGTAGATCCTAATCGTGACTAAAATGACCGGTAATCGAGATTAGGCTTTCTTTGAGAGTGGTGAAGGCTTTAAGACATCCTATGGAAAAATCAAATTTGACTTCTTTTTCCAACAAATTGCACAATGGTTTAGTTATTTTTGAAAAATCTTTTATAAATCGCCTATAGAATCCTCGCATGTCCTAAGAAAGAACGAATTCCTTTAACTCAAGGTCGAAGGAGGCAGCTTCTATAATTTGAATTTTTGCTTTGTCGACCTCAATGCCTTTAGTTGAAATCTTGTGTCCCAACACAATACCTTCTTGGACCATTAAGTGGCACTTTTCTCGCCATACGAAGTTTGTTTTCTCATAACGGTGAAGTACCGGGGTCAAATATTTTAGGCATGATGATCCAAAATTGAAAAATCATCCATAAATACTTCAATAAATTTTCTCGACCATATCAAGAAAATAGACATCATACAACGCCGAAATGTGGCAAAGAATACAGCACATGCCAAATGGCGATGCCTATATGCAAACGTGATGTAAGGTCAAGTAAATGTTGTCTTTTCTTCATCTTCTGGGGCTATATAAATCTGATTGTAGCTTGAATACCCATCAAGAAAGCAATAATGAGAATGACTTGCCAAACGTTCTAGCATTTGATGGATGAATGGTAGAGAAAAATGGTCTTTTCGAGTGGCGTCATTCAACTTCATATAGTCAATACAAACTCGCCAGTCGATAGTCAATCTGACTGGTATGAGCTCATTATTGTCATTCTTCTCAACCGTAATTTTCTATTTTTTAGGCACTACCTGAACCGAGCTTACCCAAGTGCTATCTGAAATATGATAGATTATATTGGCATCAAGTAGTTTTAAAACTTCAGCTCTGACTATCTCTTGCAAATGAGGATTTAATCTGCGTTGATGTTGCAATGTAGGTTTATATGCCTCTTCCATTAGAATCTTGTGCATGCATATAGATGGGATGATACCTCTTATGTCTACTATAGTCCAACCGATGGCTCGCTTGTAATTTATCATGACTAGTAGTAATTTATTTTCCTAATTTTGATTGATGGAATTTGCAATAATGACCGGAAGAGTAGATGACTCAACGAGATAGGCATACCTAAAGTAAGAAGGTAATTGCTTTAACTCGAGAGTTGGAGCCTCTCTGTTCCTCTCTGAGAGACTCGATCCGCCTCCTCCGCCATTTTCGATCACAATTGCCGGTCGAAAAAATCCAAATATACGCATATATAGATACGTATATATACAGAGAGAAATTTTAAATGTAGAAAGGAAAGAGAAAAATCATCACTCTTGGAAAGGAGATGGCTTTACGACGCCTTCACCCTGTGTCAAAAGCGCAGAACCACAATTGAAGCAAAGTTAAGCAATTTGGTAAGCCAAGCTTATCGCACTTCATGGATGGCTAAAGGAGGTGGAGTGCAAATGCTTGCAAACACTCCAGAACAAGCTCTACAGAAGGTTTCATTCAAGTTATGTTGGTAGTCTAGCTCGTAGAGTTCGAGATAGTGATGGGTTAAGTGATGTCAGAGTATCTTAAGGAGCTTAATCACCAAAATGATCTAGAGGCAAATATAAGGTTGTTTGAGAATCAACCTTCACTACACTCAAACCCTTCAAATCTTGGTCAATATGTTAAGGCTCGTTAAGGTTGATAGGCTTGATGACGCCGAAATGCTCAAGACATTGCACAAAGGAATCTCGGTGTGCTGCGAACTCACACGTGGAGAAAGAAAGTGTAGGAGTACTTTCAAAGATTTCAAACGTGGGAAATCTACTAAAGATGGAGTTCTTGGTACTTCCAAAGCTTCTATACACATGGTGGTCTGCTCAAGGGGTCATTTCAAAGAATGCTTATGGCGAACGATTCGCTTTGGGTATGGCCTTTCTCTTGATTTCGTGTGTTGGAGCACTCATTGAAGATAGAGGAATCGGTAAAGGACTTGGTCTACATGAAGAAGTGCAGCCTAGTATGGAATCCAATACCAAGTTTAGTGATGTCAAGGGAGTTGATGAGGCAAAATCGAAATGGAAGAAATTGTTCACTACCTCCGTGATCCTAAGCTGCTCACACGCCTTGGTGGTAAGCTTCCAAAAGGTGTTCTACTTGTGGGTCCCCCTGCACCGGTAAGACAATGTTGGCTAGGGCCATAGCAGGAGAAGTCAGGGCCCTTTTTCTCTTGTAGTGGAAGTGAATTTGAGGAGATGTTTGTTGGTGTTAGGGCCCGCAGAGTGAGAGATCTGCTTTTGGTGTGTTGGAATATTCGTATGTTCCTTTGTCGAGGAGAAAAGAAAAACGTTATTCTATTCTCCCAAGTCCGAAAGCGTGTAAAGCCTATTTGCAACTACTGAGATATTAACTGCTGATGGCACATGTGTCGAACACGTGGAATCCACTTACCCGAGTTGAATAAAAGGGGACGTGAACAAAGGAAGATGGTAAGATGGTTTTTCATTTTTCCGATTCATTATTCTTTCTTCTCTCTCTCTCGAACTAGGGTTTCTAGAGAAACCATGACGCCCATCTTCTTCTACTTTCTCGATTTTTTCCTCTTGATATTCGAGAAAGAGGAATGTTGTTTGAACGTGAATACAATATCTAAACAATAGATTATTGTATTCACCGCCTAAAACCCGGATTCAAGATTGTTTCCAAAATCCCGTTCTTATCGTAGATAGGAGTTGTTATTTTTGGTTTTATGGTATATTAGATCGGAGGGGTTGATATACCGGTAACTCGCTTGTAAACTTCTTGGTTATTAGTGGATCTTTTGTGCACTGGGTCAGCCTCACCGAGCCCCCGTATGTAGGTCTTTTTGGACCGAATCGTTACCAATCTTGGTGTTTTTTTTCCGCTTATATTCTTGGTTTATTTCTCGGTTATGCATTGTAAGTTGTAAAACGAAGTCGTTAAAATACGCAAAGAGTATCGAGCCTTATTTGTTGGGTCGAGTAAAGTCCTCCTGGCTTAAATCTGTGTTCACGACTAGATCTAAAAGGATCCGTAAAGATCGCTTAGTTCTTGAAACCGATTGGGAGTTCTTCCAAAATCGGATCGGTGATCAATATTATTTCGGAGGTTCTGCTAACTTTGTTTATTATCAAGGCTATGGTAAACTCT